>CP139502.1:299224795-299239795 GCA_021014915.2 Artemisia tridentata subsp. tridentata | reverse complement strand
CCAATTTTAAATTTTTAAAAAATTTAATTTTCCCGGGGGGTTTTCTATAGGATGATTAACTTCGGACGGGGACTTTCCGAAATTAATCACTAAAATCCTAAAAATTCACAAAAGTCTAACAAAAATTTCACAAAACGACTATTTTAAGTTAAACAATTAAAGTATATAAATACATGTTTCACTTTTGCAATTGATTCACTACAAAACGAGATAATAGATTCACTTCGATTGGTTTTCGGTTATGTTTCTTTAAACTTATTTTTAGTGACTATTTTGAAACTATTTTGTTTATTAAGTTTATCATTCATGATAAGTTTATGTAAAAGGGAAAAAGTTTTTAAAAAGCCATTAAAATTTGTTAAGAAAATAAGCGAAACCAAACAAGCCATAGCTCGTTATATAAGCGAAACATTTATAAAATTTTTAGTTATAGTTTTCTTTTGATCATATACAGATTCAAGGGAATTTTATTTATGAACTTATGTGATGCAGGGCTTGTTTGGGGAGGAAAATCAGCATGGCTCTTGCATGACTGTCTATCTAGCGGGTGGGGTTTCTGATTGTAAGTCAGCAAATAGAGCATGTATTAGGATTTAGGACCTAAAACTCTTTTTTTTACCCTAATATAGTTTGTATTTTGTAAAGCATTAGTCAAAAGGCAAAAAAATACTACAAAGTGTACTGTAGTCTGTGAAATTCTTTTTACAGATTACTAAATCGGGTTTTAACATTGGGATTATTTGGGGAAATTTATTATAAGCAAAAACATTTCAAAAAACATACTGTTTTTGTAAAGAAAATTCGGTTATGAAAAATACAACATACTGTCTGGCTGTGGTCTGGGGGCTCTCGGTGTGGTCTGGGGGCCTGCGGTTCGGGCTCGGCTTTTTTAAAAGAGGCACATTAATATAAAATTTTTTAAAAAAAAATGTTTTCGGCGACATGTCTTTCGGAATACTAAAAGTTTAAAAAAAAAAAAAAAAAAGGGACCAATTACCTCTGTCTGGTTTTTTGTCTAGCTTTTGGACTCTCTTCGGCTGTTCGGCGTCTCAGCTCTCAAACTCTCGCTCTCGGGCTTTTCTCGGTTTTGTCCCCGGGTTGTAAAAAAAAAATTTAAAGAAAGAAAAAAAAAATTAATACAAAATTAACATTTAAAATTTAAAACACAAAAATTTAAAAAACAAAATTAAAAAAAAAAAACAAAATTAACAAAAATCAAAAATACAATGATTTTTGTAAAAGAAGAAGAAGGGGGGGAAGAAGAAAAATTTAAAAAAAAAGGGAGGGGTTGAGGAGTAAATTTAAAAACATGAGAGGAGGAGGGGTTTTGTTGAGTTGTGGTGGAGCTGTGGTGGAGTGTGGTGGTGTGGAGGTGGAGCTGTGGTGTCGGAGGGGGGTGGTGTAGTGATGGTGGAGTGTGGTATGGTGGAAGTATGGTAGTGGGGGTCGGAGGTGGTGGTGGAGTAATCGCCGGGTCGTTTATTGAGGAGGGGTATATCTTTTATGCGTTTTTTTTTCTAAAAAGTTGGACAGATCTGGTTTTGTTTATCTTTTAATGGTCCCGACGTCATTTGTCGGGATATAAAGTTAATTTGTCGTTTTTTGGGTTTGGCGGGATGGATTTTAAATTTTGTGAAATTTTTGGGGGGTTTTTTTTAAAAATACCCACGAATGTCACGGAAAAATTTTTACTTTTTTTAATTAATTTTTTTTTTTTTTATATTAAATTTTATTTAAAATTAAAAAAATATTTAAAAATTTGTTTTATAAAATTAAAAAATAACTTTGTTAAATTAAAATAAATTTTTTTATTAATTAAAAATTTTTATTTTTGTATAAATTTTTTTAATTAATATTAATTAAAATTAAATACTTTATTTAAAAAATTTAAATTCTTTAATTTAAAATTAAATTTCTTTTTTTACAATTAAAAAAATTTTTAATTTAAAAAATTTTATTTAAACATAATTAAATAGTTCTTTTACACACACTTCAAAAAGTAGTCACCTCGAAAAAAACTTCTTACAAGACAACCATGGGGAAGAATATAATTGAAAAAAGAGAAGAGCCGATGATATACCCAAAAACCCTAACACCCACCCGTAACAAAGTTCCAGCTTATCTTGTTTAGTTTGAAGATGAAAATTCCTTAAAATGAGCCCGTTGTTTCATTTGCTTGTCGAGTTGTTTCATTTGCTTGCCCGGGTTTTTTCGTTTGCTTGCGAGATTTTTTCGTTTGATATGTTTTTACAGAGATGTTAAACGAATGGCCCAGGATGATATGGTTATAACGAAGATGTTTAAAAGAATTATCCGAGATGTAGTTGTAACGAGATGTTAACGAATGAGCCGAGATGATTTGGTTGTACACGAGGTTTTTTTAAACGATTTTATCGAGATGATATGGTTCTATATAATAATTTCCACCAAACTTTCCCACCAAAAAATTTTCCCCCAAGATTGCTTTATATACTAACATCTATTTCCCCACAATTTCACAACCTCTTATACTCAAAACACTTACCTCACAACCCAAACACACCTGTTTTTCATGGTGAAGATGGGGGGATTTTTAAGCTTTTGCTTGTCCTTGTAAACGAGGAGATGTAATTTTGGGAAATCGCATAAAAACCCTTTCTCCCTTGGTAACAATCTATGCGTGTCCTTTATCAAAAGGTTTAAAAATTACCTACTTTTTTGTGTGTTATATATTTATTTGGTTAGTTTTTTAAAAATAAAGTTTTTACTCTTTAACAGGGTGGGACAAAGGGTTTGGATGCGATTTTTTTATGGAAGGAGGAACGACTCGAAAAAAACCGGTTCTCTTGAAGTCAACGCCTCCAACTCATTTCCCTGGACCATCCCCTAACTCCAACTATTAAAACTGCAGGACCTTAAAATCGAGTCTTGGAAATAAGGTGCTCAAACTGCAAATTTAAAATGAATCACCAGATAATGGTACTCATAAAATGCTGAAATGTATATGCATCCAAACAAACACACAATTGATTAGCTGCCTTATTTCACAACCCTTTTATAATGACATGTAGGTGTTATGGGAAATCTTCGTTGTGGGGTTGTTGTTGTTGTGTTTTTGTTGTTGTTGTTGCTGTTATTGTCGTTGTTGTTTTTTTGTTGTGTTTTTGTTGTGTGTTGTTGTTTGTTGTTTTTGTTGTTTAATTTGTTGTTGTTGTTTGTTGTGTTATTTTTGTTTTTTTAATAAAAGGGTTTTGGGTTGTTGTAAAAAAACGGATGTCGAACGTGCTTTAATTTTTAATACGTATTTTTTTAAATTACAATGCAACAAAAGGGGAATTGAAGGAAAATATCAAAACTACAAACACGAAGGCAAACCCGTTTTTTTAAAAACAAAGAGTCCAACCCCCATACTTTTTCATACAGAATCAAACGAAAAAAATTTCGAAAGCAAACGAAACGATCAATAAACAATCGACAAAAAAGAAACAACCCGTTTATTTTTTTTTTGGGGCTATTTCCCCGTTTTTCCCTGAAATCGCACCATTTCTCCCCCCTTTTGCTCTCATTCCTTGATTATGGGGAAAAAAGGTCGCTTCAGATTTGTTACTCTATTTTCCAGATTACCAATTCGGTGTCGAGGCCAACGTGCTTTCAGTTTCATCGTCCCCTCCTCCGAGCGCTTGAGCTTCTCAGCACGTTTGAGCTTCAGCAGCTCTAGCTCTTCAAAACTTTATAGTACGGTTTTTCCCCTAACCATTCCAGAAGCTGCCCTTTGTCACGGTGCCGTTCGCAAAAAGAACCTTTTCATCAAAAATTCCCACCCCAATGAAAGTATAATTTCATTATACGGGGGTGGGTTTGAAAAAGCTTCGGCCTTTTCATGTTCCGGCGTTAAACCATCCATTGTTATGGTGTTTTTTTGAGGAATTTACGTGTTTTGTGTAATTTATAACGATATATTAAAGTAAAAAATTGGGGGGGTTGAAAAGAAATTTGGCGGAAAATATTCCCGCCCGCATGTCGTCGGCGCATTTAAGGGGGAAAAAAAAAAACCCCGCCCAATTATTCGTATTATTCGCACGCGGGAATGTCAAATTTTGATTTTAAATAAGTACCGACCCCTTTTTGTCGCGGTATAATAAAAACAAACGGCAAAATAATTCTTAATCAATGCTAATCCCACGCAAATCCAATTTTTTTGTTTTTTTTTAATATATTTGCCGACGACATCTCGTCGCCCATAAAAATTGGTGGGCCCAAATTCCCGCCCGGGTTTTTAAATTTCAGGTTTAGAAAAGTCAAACTTTTTGTATATGATACCGAGGGAACGTGGGTTTTTTTATAAACTAACTTAAAAATTCAAGCACCTTGGCTCGGTTTATGTTTTTTTTTTATCGTTTAGTGTATTGGGGCCGAGACATTGTGTCGTCAGCATCGTTTTCCCGCCCCTTCTATGTTTTCCTTTTTAGCGATTGTACAAATAAATTCCCCCGGAAAGACTAAAACAGTATGATGTATGTTAGACCGATCATTTGTTTATGCAGTTATTATCTCTTTAAGATCGAAAGCACACTAAATATTTGGGGGTCCGTCACAGCAATATAACATGCATGCATGTTTTTTATCGGCTTTTTTAAATTTTTACGATAGAGGCATATTTTTTTTCGTTAAGAAAAAAATTTAACTTTTTTTTTCTTTTTGTGTTTCCCTTCTTTTTGCTGCTTCGTGTGTCCGATAAATGTAAAAATTTAATAACATAGCCCCGCCAAATTAAAACCTTCTTATTTTTTCAGTTCACCCCTTTACACGCCCCCCCAACTAAAAAACATTTAAGAATTGTAATTCCTAATAAAAATTGGACCCATTCACCATGGGGTTTTTTTTTTGGATTATCCAAGGGTACAAGAGTAACGACATGTATGGGGTGATTGTGGATTGGTTGTGAAATGTACTTCTGTCTGCAATTTTGACCAAGAGAGTGGTTTGCTTTTTGTTGGTGGGGTTGGGGGGATATCTTGACATGTGTCCCATGTTTAACATGAGTTTTTCTTTAAAAAAAGGGGAAAGTAATGGGTGGGGGTTGAATGGGGGCTTTTTGGGTTTGTGTTGTTTTTGTTTTGTTTTTTTTTTTTTTTTTTAAAGTTAAAATTAAACGTTTTCATTATAAACGTTAAAAAAAAAGGTAAATAACTAACGTTAAACAATTAAAAAAGTTTAAAAACATACATTAATAAAACCCAAAGTTACAAACTTAAATAAAACAACAATTACAATAAAAAACTAAAAACTAATAGGTATCGGTTATTATATTTTCTTTAATTTTTACTTTTAGAACATCAGTCTGTACCAAACCGGGTTCGGTATCGGTTTTGGAAAAATACTCAATACTTCGGTAGTTGACGTTTCCTCCCCAACTTTATCATCTTGTTCGTGCTTCATTTTTTGCCGCCCTCTTGTTCGGTTTTTTTCTTTAAAGTTGGGGGTTTTAAATTTGAGAATAAAAATCCATTTTTGGGTTTTCAAAAACCCTTTAATTTTTTCCATAACTTGTTGGTCGTTTGTCTTTTAGTCTATTCCTACCCATAGGTCGGGCCCGTCTTCAAAACATCAACTTCATTTCTTGTTTAAATCAAAGTTGACATGTGCGTCCGAACTTTGACTATCCCCAGCTTGGGCGAATATGTTTTGGACCCTTTTTGGGACGCCTTTGATGGCCATCGCAAGCCGGGTTTTCCCTTTGGGGGGGGTAACCTTAAAGTTGCCAACAGGGAAAATAGTTAGTTTAAAATTCCATCGTCACTGGGGAATCAAAATAGCTCTTGTTGCACTTTAACATCATCACCTCCGCTCGGGCGGTTTCGTTTAAAAGGAGCGGTAAATGAGTTGTAAACGAAAACTTTTTTGGTTAACGTCCCTCCATTTTGACGTTAAAACAATCTCTTGTTCTATTCATCACTCAACTCTCGTGACAAATTGTTGATGAAACCGTACCAAAAATCCCACCTTGTGAAAATTGCCACATGGGATCTTCGGATATCGCGTTTAAGAACCCCGTTAGCCGCAAGTTCTCGGGCAACCATTTTTTTTGTGTTATTTTTTAACAATTTCTTCAACGCCCCTTTTCATCACCTCGTCCTCGGCACACCCGAGGTTTTTTTTTTTGTGAGTTCGTTTTGACGACCGCAAAATTTTGTGGTGGTTGTGTCGTGTGAAGGGGGTGTGGTGCGGTTGTTTTGGGTTTAAAAGGGACATCATTTGCGAATTTCAAATGGCAAAAAATTTGGGGTTTTCCCCAACCCTTTGGGTTTAAATTTGGGTTTTTTTGGGAAATTGCGACATGTAGCGAAACTTGGTTGGTATTTAGTTCTTGATCGGTTTTTTGCTCGGGTGCTTTTCGTGGAGCAAAAAATTGTGTGTTTGGGTTTTTGACCCCTAGGCCGGAATTTTTAAATTGATTGGGATTATTTTTTTTTTTTTAAGGTAAAAGGGGAAAGAAGTGTAAAAAAAAAAGTGTTAATTGGAAAATTTATAGGAAAAAAAAGAAGTTAACTTTTTTGAATAATAGGATTTAAATGTTTTTTAATGCAAATGTTAAAAATAACTCACTTAAAACGGCTACTTTTTTTGTTTAAAAAATTTTCAACGCAGTTGATCAATCACGCTCGTTGGATTTTATTGCTTTTAACAGGCTTCAACCCCCCATGGGGGTGGGCCAAAAGGGGGGGGTTTTAAAAAGGGGGCAACTAACCCCACTCAACGCCCAATACCCCTTGGTCTTAAGAACAAACTTGCAACCTAGCCAACAGTTAGAGGGGCACGGTGATATGCAGTGAACTGAATTACAATACAGGTTTCCCATGAAACAAAGTATTCGTACTTTGGTTAGAGAAAAATTTTAATTAGAAACTATTATTGTGTTGTATAATGAGAGATAAATCTCAGTCACTTATTTTTAAAAAAAGAAAAAGAGGAGATTTTTTAAATACTTTTAATGAAAACATATTTACGCTCTTTTTTAAAAAAATTACATGGCGAAGATTGTAAATTGTAACCTACACAACTTACCCATCGTAAACGAGTATTTTTAAAATCTTTTAATAGAGTGAAATTTTATACATTTCGGGTAATTTTTTTTCTTTTGATTTTATTTGGTATTTTTTTTTTGGTTTTTGATATTGAAAATAACATTCTTTACTTTCAACCCCTATATCACACATAATTTTTAAACTTCTAATTTCCCTACATTATAAAGTTTTAGAAAATGAGGAAAAAAAAAATATTGTAGTCAACTCACTTGATGTACACATGTGAAAAAATTAATTTGTAAGTTCGAATTTTTTAACATAACATCGTAAAATAAGCATAGTATTTGTATAGAACTAAAAAAATTCACTATTTTTGCATTGTTTAAATAATCTTTAGCTTAAAAAAACCCTATATCATATAATATTTGAGCCTTTTTATAAAAACGGTTTATTCATAGAAATTGGGATAATGAAGGAAAAAAAAAATCCTGTTTTTTAAAATCGTTTGATATATCACATGTGAGGTAAAACTAATCTATAAATTCGAACATTTTTTAATTTAAAAAGGGTATAGTATTTGTATACAACTCGAAAAAAAATAATATTATGTCAATTTTAAGACAAAGTTTAGTCTTTCGATTATGATATTAGTGTTATTTTCACTTATGATATTTTTTAACGAGTTTGAATATCAGAAAAAAAATTCTATGTTTTCTCCACTTCCCTGAATAAAATGCATTGATTTGAAAGTTCAAGATTATGTGTGATATATGGTCGGAAAGCTAATGATTCATATTTTTAAATGCAAAAAAAAAAAAAAAAAAAAAAAAAAAAAAAAAAAAAAAAAAGATGATTGATTAGAGTTTACACAAAAAACTTATGTCCATTTCGACAGCATGTGAATGTTTGATTTACATTTAGTGTTATAGCACATATATTATACAAACTCTTACCGGAAAAAAAACAAAAAAAACAAAAAAAAAATAAAAAAAAAAAAAAAAAAAAAAAAAAAAAAAAAAAAAAAAATGTTATAAACCCCAAAAAAAAAGTTGTCGAAAAATATATGAAAGTGTCTCTCTATTGAAAGAACACAAAAAGCTTTGGGGTACTTGTGTATTTTGGGCTTGTCTAAGATTAATGATTTTTGAGATTTTTTTTTTTTTTTTTTTTTTTTTTTTTTTTTTTTTTTTAAGAAAAAAAAAAAAGCGGAAAGTGGATTTTAATTAAAGGGAAAAATTTTGGGGGTGGTAGGGATGCAAGAGGGTGTTTTATTTTAGTTAAAAAACGTAGACTGAAGTAACAGTATATATCCTCGTAAGTATAGACTAGTACAAGGGAAAATGGTCAAAAAAACCCTCATGAAGCTTAAGAAAAGGCCTCAAAATGAAAATTCCCCCCCCAAAAACTACCAAAGAATAACCAACAACAAACGCATACAATAGACCAAAGCGTGTCGTTTCATCTCGCAGTAAAAAACAGGTCGTCCACACGCCTAATGTTTATATATAATAGAGTAATAAATGATTAGAATTGGCCCTTAAATCTCTATGTTTTATGACCCAAAACTTTATAATACTAGGCAATGTCTCACCTTCTTATTTGTCAAAAATCGGTAAGTTGTTCATTTTGGGAAATAATTTTCTTTGATGCCCAGTCGTTGCTGATCTTACGTCTTTCTAGCTAATTGCTTATATTTTATATTATCTTGTTTTTAATATCATTTCTTGTTAATTTTATAAAAGTGATAACCCCTGTATTGTCACTTGAAAATAAAAAAAATACAAGTGAAAAAAAAAATTTCGCGAAGCAAAACCCTAGAGATTGATTTAGTTCCCGTTACACAATTAGAATTAACTATAAGTTAAGCTAATCATGTTCCATGAGGGGTTTAATGTGTGTTGGTTAACAAAGCAAATAAGTAAAAACGTAAATTGTTAAAAGACAAGTTTTTCAACTTTTAAATTCTTTTTTAGAGTTAATTAAAAGAATCTATCCCCAGTGTTGCGGAAAAAACACCGGGATTGAACGACAAATTTTTGGTATAAATCTCCTCTCTAAACTTAAGCTTTGCTAAGTGGTAACTAAAAGGAACACGGAGCTATCAAGGGAAATAGGTTGCTCTTTGGGGGAAAAGTGGTTTTGTGAATGTCTAAACATTAATGCACAAAATTGTCTACTTTTCCCCCTTATGATCTATTTATACACAATATAAAAGAGCCCCCGTGACTAAAAAGAAAAAAAGATGCCCAAAGCTAATTTCGACAAAATACTGATGTATTTTGCCCCTGTTCAAGAATATTTGGGTATAGAAAAATTGTGCTTTCTGATAACAGTGATGACATGTTTTTTTTAAGCCTTTCAGGGAAAGTTTGATTTGGCCTGTAAGGACTTCCCCTTTTTTTTCAAATCTTCCCGCCTTGTCCCGCCTTTCTTTCGACTTCGGTTTTTCAGTCTTGGTTTCAGTCTTCATACTTATAGTTTTGAGGGGACGGGGGTTTAGTGAGTTATTGTCATCACCACTGAACCCATTTCTTCTTCTTTGGTTTAAAGTGACCTCAGAGAGTTTCGCCTCACGAATGGTGAATCTTTTTCTTAGCCCCGGCCTAAGCTCCAAAAGATAACACACTGAGTGAAGTTCACTCGTGACCCGAGAGCGTTCACGGTTGTTTAAACTTGGGGTAATTTGTATTTAAAACCTTGTTTTCAAGACACTTTGGGGACGAAGGACCAACAATCTCCCCCCGTTGGATATAAATTATGCCTAAGTGTTTGTCAGTGTAAGTGAGCAAATGTGCTTCTCCTTACATGAGTATACTAGAAAACTATTAAAGAACATTGATATAACAAAAGTGGGCCTCATTTTATTCATTTCATTTCACAGTCCTATTTAAACATAATACTCAGGGATATGTACTCAGGCTTCCATAATTCCCCTGGTTCCAACTTAGCCCTTTTTAGACACCAACTTTCCTTATCGGGTTTTTATTCATCATTTGTTATCAGCCTTATAAACTTCATTTCAGGGGTCTTCAAGTGAAGTTCCGTAGTTGTATGCCAGAAGAGTTGTAGTTTCCACCAGGTTTTATCATGACTCTTTTTAAAAACTTGTTGGCCAAACTCATCGATGAAGAAGATACCAAACTAAGAAGCTTGATCACTTGGTTGGGAACGAACTTGACCCCTTAGGAGGAATCCTGTTGCAGTGAAGAGCGCTATAAATTTTTCAAGTTCTTGGCCCATTGCTTTCCTCTTCTTCCTAGTCTTTGAGTTGGTTCAGGGAAATTTCTAGTCCCTGAGAAGCAAGTGCCCTTTTCATGATCGATTCCCAAGTTTGGGTACCTTTTCCCGTTCCTCTAATGTTGCTTAAGGCAGTCAGAAGGTCGGGAAAACACTTTTTTACTTCTTCCTCAGGATGGGGGCCCATATGTCCCCTTCCCTTTAAACCCTAATCTGAGAACTTGAAAGGTTTGTTTTCTCAGACTTCCTTGGCCCCCTTTTGAATGTGATGGTGATGGGATCAGTGTTGGATGAATGGTCATGTCAGTAATGGGAGTTTACCCTTTGTCTTTGTCATGAACCAGACATGTTCTCATAATTTTTCCCTTCCCTTTTAGTATTTAGCTGACCTTTGGGTTTTGTTCTTTGATTCGGCCGCCTGAAGTTTGAGGGGAAATTTTTCTCCCCTTTTAACCCGCTCATTTTCCCTGATGACCTCCCTTTGGCCCCTTTAGCAATCACTGGCCCACTGAGTCTTTCAGCCTGACTCTATTGTTCATCCAAAACTCGGCCACTTCTTCACTAGTTCCCCTCAATCTTCTCCCTCATCTAAGAGTTTCCTGAGTACTGGGTGCATCTGGGTCAGGACGCTGTCTCTTGGTGCCTTTACCAATTTTGGAGGGAATCTTCAGTCTCCATGATTCCCTTCCCTTTGTCAGTGGGAGGGGGGGGTATGAAGGAGATTTCAAGGAACAGTAGTTGTTGTTGCTTCAGTTGTAATTGGAGTTGTAGCAATAACAAGTGCTGGAAGTTGAAGTTCCTGGCATGTAACTTTGTAGAGGAACAACTTCAGAGTAGGTTCAGGAGTGGGTTCATCGGTTTTCCCCCTCAACAGATGTTGGGCTTCGGGTAAGCATAATTGATTGAGGAGTTGGGGGAACTTGGAAGTCTGAAGAATGACAGGATGGTGGGCCCTTTCTTTATGTCAGTGGTCTCGTTCTTGGGGTGGAGATGTCTATGCCATAGGATTTGAGCTTCTGGTTTCGTGACCTTGGTGTTGTAATGACTGACCAGCTCTTATGTTTAGTGGAGGCTGGTAAATGGTGATGAAATTTTCCCTTCAGGCACCCCGGGGTTTTTTCAGACACTTACTTTAAAAATGGGTCTTTTTGAGACCTGAGAGGTGTAAGATCCACCTCTTTGAGGAGCTTGAGAAGCTAGTAATGTTGGAGGAGGGGTTTCTGAATATCCATGGACTCAGTCGTTTTGGTAAGGAGGCTGGGTCATCTTTAATTCTTCTTGTATTGCACTGAGAGTCTACAGACTTTGTGGAATTGTGTGTCTTGGTCAAAGCCCAGTTGCCCCATAGAGTTTCTCAGGACTGATTTGTTTTTCGTGAAGGCAGTGCCCTGAAGAAGTTTACCTTGGCCCCTTCAAAAACAGTCCAAAAGTAGCTTGAGGTGCTGCTTCGTGTGCTAATCTCATTGTTCCTTTTTATTCATTGAAGAGGGCAGTGTTTGACTTGGGGGGAGGAATTTTGACTAATGCCTTTTGTGAGAGGAGAACATTGTCATACTTCTGCAGATATTCGGGTTGTAGGGAGCAGAGTCTTTGGAGCCTGAGGAGTTGCCTGATGATGATGATGATGTGTAGGGTTTTGGGGTTCTTTTTCCCTCAGGAGGGGAGATAAGGTGATTGCTCGGGTGCTGAAGGGATTATGAGTCGTAGTTTCCTATCACCCCCAGCAGCAAGGACTTGTATCTCCAAAATCAACCTTTTCCCTCTATGATTATTTATTTATCAGCATCTGGGATCAGCAAGAGTTGGAACCGGGAAGTACCCGGGCCCCCCTTGGAAGGGGCTGGCTTCATTTTGGGCCCAGGTCCTTACCCCCCCGGTGAACGGTGGGTTTTCTTTGCCTGGTCCACGGGGTTTATTTCCCAAGTTTGCTTACCCATGGGGGGGGGGGGTGAAGGTTCCATATCAGCGGGGGTTGTCCCCCCGAGTCTTTGTCCCCTGAGGGCCTTCAGGGACTGGTGGGTTTTCTTCAGTACCATCACTAGGCAAGAGGTGCTGAGGTCCCCCTTCCCATCAGGTTTTTATGCCCAACGAAGATATAGGGGCTGTTACTCCCCAAGACCCGTTGTGATTGATCAAGGGTCGTAAGCAGGATGTGAAATGGTGAGGTCCCCCTTTCCCCTAAGGTTGTGTGCTTTGATGAAGATTTAGAGACCAGTCCCCCCTGAGATCTGACTGTGATTTTCCAAAGCCGTAAAGGGACGTGAGGGGGGGGTGGGTCCCCTTCTCAGTGAGTAGTGTGCACTATAAGGATATAGGACCCTTTTCTCCCTCAGGAAAAAAAATGTGATTTACGAATGCCTTCATCGAGAAGAAGGGTTGGATGGTTCCCGACTCCCTGACTTGTATATGCCACAGAGCCTTTAGGAGCAGGTTTGCCCGAGGAACTAAGGGTGATTTCCAGTGCCCTCCGTTGGGGGTTGTTCTTTGACCAATTGGGTCTCAACTGTGGGTGTCTCAGTGGGCTTGGCCATTTTTAGCCTCTTTTCAGGCTTGGGAAACAGAGGTCCAGTGTGAGTGGTTTTTGGTTTAACCACCTTCCTGGACCCCTTTTTCTTTTCTTTTCTCCTTCTTGGAAGGAGAAAGGCACTGGTGATATAGCTTCACGGCCCCGAAAGCCCCCAACATGCATGTGGTCAGGGCAACTGGTGTAAACCCAGTGAGGTCTTCGATAGTTTGCCTTGCGTAAGACATCAGGGCAGATCCCCAGACATTGGTTAAAAAATACTCGGAGCCTAAAAGATCCTGAAACACAAGGAAAAAAACCTAAGGTAAGACATGTGCCTTTGCCTGGATTCCCTGATAGCTTGGCTAGGGTCTTTGAAGATTATTTCTCCAATTTATTTTTTACCCCTTTGGAGGCTGAACACATCTTTTGTTGAGCAGTTTCAATTGCTCCCGGGATGATTGTTTCCACCAAGGGCCTGAAAGAAAAAGGTCATCAGGATCCCCCAGCAGCAGGAAAACCCGGTTTTGATGATTTGGGGGTTTGGCCAATAAAGTCCCCCTGGGGCCACATTAGGGGGTTTGTAGTCATGTGGGGCCCAAGTAAAAGCAATTCGACTTTTACTTCAGTTCGTGGGGGGAGGGTCAAAAATTTTCAGTGAAATCAAAGGGCCCGTGGCTTTGATGGGTTTGGTAATTTAGGGAGAGGGTCTTTTTCCCATTATTACGAGAACGTGATGATGGTATCCTTGATGACATCAGGGTGGTGGCCACTGCTGTGCACCAGAACTCCCTCAGGTAGTCATGGTAGATGATGGGGGTGTCTTGGTAAATGTGTAGAGAGGAAACAATTTTGCAGGTATTTTTCCATTCCTTATAGGCCAAAAAAAATTTTTTGGGTAGGCAAAAATTCCCTACGACTTATTCTTGGTCAAATCCACGCCCCCTAGTTGGAATTCCACAAATCTGGGGCGCAGGGGGAATAGCTTAGAAACACCCATTGTAATGGTGGTCTTGGATTTGCAAGAAAAAGGTCTAGGTTTAGAGGTCAAGAACACACACAAGTTTGAAAAAAAGGCAAGGGGGTTGATTAATTTAACAAAGTGTGTGTGTGTTATTGATTTTGTGGGTATTTATAGGGAAGTGGAGAGGAGGTAGTTTTGGCACTATAGCGAATTTTTCTCCAAAGTTTAAAAACTGTTTTGTATAAACGTTTGATATCCGCATTAAATGCCACCTTTCCACTTTTTTCGGGTTTTGTGCAACTGCCAAGGTGAACAATTGTGCCGTCTGCAAAAGTGTATTTTGTAGAGTGACATCACCACATATAATATCAAAGGATATTATTTGTGAGGAGAGGCATTAAATGCCAAGTGGGATATGTGGTGATGAAGTAGGGGCCCAAGATGTGGATGCCAGAAGGCAAAAGAACATATAATCCTATATTAAATAGGTGTTCAGTTACCAACCTCGGACATTTACTAACTAAATACTTAGAGCATTAAGTATAGCATTGAATGTCATTTGTTGAGTCTTGAGGCCCCTGAATGACTTTTCATTCAGTGAGGGTGTTCAGGGAAGGTTATTCAGTGAGACATAAGATTCATATTCACTGAGAGATTTGTTGAGTCAGGGACCAAAGGTTATCAGAATATACACTAAGTTGGATGGATTCAATCAGTGGACTGATTCTCAATATCTAACATTCCCAATTCAGCTTTCAGTCTTGTAAAAGTTGGCTCATCCAATGGTTTGGTGAATATATTAGCTAACTGATGTTCAGTGGGGATGAAGTGTAATTCAATGTCACCTTTCATGACATGGTCCCTGATGAAATGATATCTGATATCAATGTGTTTGGTTCTCTGATGAAGAACAGGGTTGTTTGAGATTGCAATTGCCCTTGTGTTATCACAAAAGAAGGGGACCATCTTGTAATGGATGTCATAGTCACTGAGTTGACTTTTCATCCAAAGCACATTTGCACAACAACTGGCTGCTGCAACATATTCAGCTTCTGCTAAGAACATGGCAACTGATTGTTGCTTCTTAGTACTCCAACAAACTAATTTTCCACCAAGGAATTGGTAGGAGCCTGAGGTACTTTTCCAATCGATGTTGCAGCTAGCATAGTCAGAGT
This sequence comes from Artemisia tridentata subsp. tridentata, assembly GCA_021014915.2. Lineage (NCBI taxonomy): Eukaryota > Viridiplantae > Streptophyta > Magnoliopsida > Asterales > Asteraceae > Artemisia > Artemisia tridentata. Next base: position 299,224,912 of record CP139502.1, on the reverse strand, counting down.
CTGAGTACCCTTTGAGATCAAAGCCTGAACATTTAGGATATACAATCCAATCCTTGAAGTACCTTTCAGGTACCTGAGGATCCTTTCAACAGCTGTGAGATGTGATTCTTTTTGGGG